>CM060419.1:23479577-23482077 GCA_030545235.1 Helianthus tuberosus
GAGGTATCGGGAAGGAAGTGGAATGGAATAATATCGATTCAGACAGAAGAAAAGGCTCTCGATTGATTCAAACACTATACCTATGGGATAGAGGAAGAGGAAAAAACCGAATATTTCACATTTTGGTCTTGAAATAGCAGAAGCTGCTTTGAGAAAAGCTGAAGGAAAGAGACAAACAATCGAGGCAAATCTAGCTCTCCGACGGGCTAGGACACGAGTAGAGGCTATCAATGCCATTTCATAACCAGTCGGTGCGTCCAAATAAGCATCGATTTATACTTTGGTTGTTTTGTTTGACTTGATTCTGTCGATTAAAAACAATCAAGCGCAATCATATTTTGATGCAACGAAAAAAAAATAGAAAAGATACAAAATCAAAATTTATAAAATAAAATAGGTATAAAAACTTATTAGATCCCATTGACCGCGGTATCTAATAAGCTCTACCTACTATTGGATTTGAACCAATGACTCCCGCCGTATGAAAGCAATACTCTAACCGCTGAGTTAAGTAGGTCATTTATCTTTACAAAGAAAACCAAAAGGGACTCCTCCCGTCGATGGATTATAAATATCATATTACTTAGAAGCAATACCGATCAATATGATATTGGATCATGGAATAGTCATCTTGAGAATATTAATCTTGATAAGAAATTATCTACATAATAAAATATGTATTACAAGCACTAAGGGCTGTAGCTCAGTTGGTAGAGCACCTCGTTTACACGCGCGCCGATGTTTTTCAGGGGAGTGCATCATGCAATCAAAAAATTGATCTTATTGAGAAATTGATGTCTTACTCCATAAATTTGAGGGAAGAAGAGAACAATAGCCTGACAAGGATTCGGTCCGATTTAGGTGCCCAGTGAGGTGCCAAACAGACCCCATCGTTGATTTGATATATTGATAAGGTGAATACCCAGTCTATTCAATGCTAGGCTGAGTATCAGGGCCTCAAAAAAATCTCTTTTCGTCCTATGAACTTTAAGGTGTATGAAGTTTCATATTTGATTTTTAAGTAGAGCGATAGAGACTTCATTTCACTTAGGTTAATCTAGGCCAGAGGCAGACCTACGTCAAGATAACCCCCCTTGAAAAACTTTGATAGTGTTCCTGAATCTGAATAAACATAATGACTCAGAGCACATGGAGCCATCTTCTTATTTTTCTGTCAAAAATAAAAATGGCGGACTAGCTGATATTTCTATTAGTTAATGAAACAGCCCAATGCACAAAAAATGCATGTTGGGTCTTTGAAACAGTTCAGATCATTTTGATAATAATAAGTTTGATCTGTTTTACCGAGAAGGTCTACGGTTCGAGTCCGTATAGCCCTAGAGCCCTATAAAATGAAAATAAAAAAAATGAATATTCAAATACAAAAAATTGTATCATTTTTTATTTTCATTTCCTTTTTTCCTGTCCGAAATCAACGAGTTAATTATACTACCTTTCTTTGGTATACCCAATTCTAGTGAATTTTGTATCATAACATGAGTCTGGTTAAAAACTCCAACCTAACCCCAATCAAGTCTACAAATCTAATAGTAATTTACGTCGGTATTGTGCGGTATTTGTGCACAAGATAAATAATATCTTTGCTAATGTTAAGTTTCATTGTAAACATTGTCAACAACGTAAAATAGGCTTTCCTTAGTATACCTTACTTAGACCTAGTCTTCTCTTTCGATAGAAAATCCTCCATTGGGATTGGATTCTAAGAAAAGTACCAAGACCCATCTATTCTAAATAAAATTCCTAGACATTCTCTTACATCTGACTACTTGTGACTACTTGTTCTATTCTAAACCACTAATAAAAAAGAGACAAATGTACATATTCAGAAAAAATGAAATTCAATATATTATATAAAGATAATCAAATAGAAAGGATAATACAAATCGATTTCAATTTCGACCAATTTCAAATAACTAATAAATAGAATTCAAAATTCGAAAAAAAAAATGAGAATTCTATTTAGAATCCCTTTTCTTTAGAGAGAATTCTCGGTAAGATTGAGATGAAAACAAGAGAATTTGGATAAGAGCAATAGTTAGTTTTAACTATAACTAAAAAAAAGCAAAAGCTATGTAGATTCTAATCGATGAATCTTGAAAGGAAACTAGATGGTTCGCAATTCTTACTTTAACTAAACAGTTATGAACGACTTAAAAATTTCAATATTGAAGTGCTTCTTTTTGGAGGTCGAACTATTTTGGGTTAGGAAATTTGAATTCATGAATTTACCTGGGTGGTCAATTTATGGGCCAATCCAATAAAGGATTTTTATCTTCGAAACCCATTTCTTGTAAGGGGTAGTGCACGAGAAAAAAATCATGCAGAAATGATCGACTCTTTGGACGCCCCGAAAATACTATGAGGTGTTCGGAAATGGTCGAAGTAGTTGAATAGGAGGATTACGATGACTATAGCCCTTGGTAAATTTACCAAAGACGAAAATGATTTGTTTGATATTATGGATGACTGGTTACGTAGG